>CAUYRT010045178.1:0-20919 GCA_963574885.1 Lepilemur ruficaudatus | reverse complement strand
TCTGTCTCGTGTCAGCCACTTGCCTCTTGCTCTCATTCTCGCCAGCCACATCAGCCACCCCGTTTATTTTGTGAAAATTGGCACCTCAAGGAGGTGATGTTTATGGCGTCCCTCCAGCTCTTCTCTCTCTTTTTTTTTTTTGAGACAGAGTCTCACTGTTGCCCGGGCTTGAGTGCTGTGGCATCAGCCTAGCTCATAGCAATCTCAAACTCCTGGGCTCAGGTGATCCTCCAGCCTCAGCCTCCCGAGTAGCTGGGACTACAGGCATGTGCCATCATGCCCGGCTAATTTTTCTATATATGTATTTTAGTTGGCCAATTAATTTCTTTCTATTTATAGTAGAGATGGAGGTCTCACTCTTGCTCAGGCTGGTTTCGAACTCCTGACCTTGAGCGATCCGCCCGCCTCGGCCTCCCAGAGTGCTAGGATTACAGGCGTGAGCCACCATGCCTGGCCCAGCTCTTCTCTTTGAACATGAGTGTTGATGTGTGCAAGTAGTTTTCCTGCCTTGCTTATCTTCTTCTGCAATAGCTGACGATTAAAGGCAGTTTTTAGAATATTAAAAACTGGGGCTGGGTGCAGTGGCTCACGCCTGTTATCCCAGCACTTTGGGAGGCCGAGAGGAGAGGATCACTTGAGGTCAGGAGTTTGAGACCAGCCTGAGCAAGAGCGAGACTCCATCTCTACAAACAATACAAAAATTAGCTGGCTGCAGTCTTGCTCACCTATAGTCCCAGCTACTTGGGAGGGCGAAGCAGGAGGATCGCTGGAGCCTAGGAGTTTGAGGTTACAGCGAGCTATGGTGATGCTATTGCACTCTAGCCAGTGTGATATAGTGAGAAACTTGTCTCAAAAAAAAAAAAGGAAAAAAAAACTGGAATGTAAGAATGAAGCTTCTCTTGGGATTCATTGGTATCTTTCCTGTCTCTCTTTTTAAATTCATCAGTCTCATGACTATTGCAGTCCTCCCAGCATTGCCCAGAGCCTCTCCTGCATAGAACTCTCCACCTAGATTAACAGGTACAGTGGTTCAGGTAGATGATATGTTGCCACAGAATCACCATATGTTATCCCTGTGGCTCTTATGAACATCTTATTGTCATTTTTCTGTTTAAGAAAGTTCCCAAATTTCAAGAGAATATTGGTATCTTAGCATAGTAGCACTAATATATTTGTCATTGAATGGGTCACCCACACTCTTTGATTTGGCCATTCCATATCTCTTAACAGAAAACCCAGCACAATCAGTGTTGATTGTAGGCCAGAGTCTCAGGTCTAAACACCTATTAGTTCATGGGCTGGTCAAGGGCAGGCCTGGTTACACAGCTTCTAGATCATCAGAGTTTGAGGGACTCCAAGAAAAGGAGGGTGGGGTTATTGAGGAAGTTGGAAGTAAATCCTTTGTAATATAAATTACCATATATAAGTTGTACATATGCCCACTCTCCATCTAAATTGTAAAGTTAGGTTTTTGTGCATATTTGGTTCTCGTAATCAGAGGTTACAGAAATAATGCTGTTCTTGTTTAAAGTTCATATCCAAAAGTGTGTGTTTTAATAAGGTTCATTTGAAGGGCTCAGAGAATACTTATTTTTCATATAGTCCTATGTAAAATAGTTTCTGTAATCAGATCATCAGTTACAACTTGCTTTATTCCAATGTAAAATTAAACAAGTGGGAAAATATCTTCACGGAGACCACAAAGACACAGTTGTGTAGTTTGAAGGAGGTAAATCATAATCCAGTGAACGGGTGTTTGTCGAAAGCCCATTTCTTCACCATCAGCCTGTTCTCTTAAAACTAAAATATATGTTCCTTCAACATGTCTTTAAACGAGTAACCATTTTCTCTTAGCTGGTGGTGGATGGTAATTCTGTTCTAGAAATACTTCTCTACAACTGTCCCCTCTCAACTTTGAGGCTCCTGGGTGAACACTTTTATCCATGACAAAAATAGACTATTCTAAGAAATAATCAGAATAAATTATAATAAATATCTCTATCAGTTGCAAAATTTTAATACCTTAATAAATACCAGCATTCCTACTACTGCTATTTTGCTTAGTAAGCTAGAGCTCTGTTTCCAGATGGTGTAAATCATCAATGCTATGAAAATTAGAATGGAAAAGCATTGGGTGGTAAAGGTGATTTTTTTCATCGTAACATATTTTAGCAAAGTCATCCCATCCCAATTTATATTTTAAAGCATAAGTTCTCTGAATCCTGGGAAAAGGAATTTCCTATCACCGTATTACCCCTTCTTCTAGCCACTTCTCCAAAAATAGTAAAATTTTAACCTATTCAAACGGGAGTTGGCAGCCCCAAGCCCAGTTGACCACTGTGGAATTCTACTACTCATTGGCATCATAAATAATAGAAATGCTAAATTTATCTTAGTGATATTATTCATTCTCATTTGGTACCATCCTTCCTTTTAATTAGGAAAATAAAAGTTATCAGTTATAATTTAATCTTCCTGGCCCATTAATCAGCTATTGGTTATAGAGTTCTTTAAGAACTGACTAAAGTTTGTGCTTATCATGGAAATTACATTTTTATGAAGAATTCTGGTAACAGATTCTAAATAATTAAGTGACATAAATCTCTAGTAGTTTCTTTTAATGAGCTAGAGGATTTAGTTTAATTAAAATCTTTGTCTTTGGCCAGGCACGGTGGTTCGTACCTTTAATCCTAGCACTTTGGGAGGCCAAGGTGGGAGGATCGCTTGAGCCCAGGAGACCAGCTTGAGCAAGAGCGAGATCCCATCTCTACTAAAAATAGAAAAATTAGCCGGGTATGATGGCTCATACCTATAGTCCCAGCTATTCTGGAGGCTGAGGCAGGAGGATCACTTGAGCCCAGGAGTTTGAGGTTACAGTGAGCTACAGTGACAGCTGCTGCACTCTACCCGGAGCGACAGAGTGAGTATCTATCTTAAAAAAAAAAAAAAAAAATCTTCCAGGACTACTCTAGTATGATGTTATAATCTAAGAGTAGAATTTTAAAACAGGTCTAGACTAATGTTTTTGTGTTAAGTATGACTATTTATTCTGACTGGTGCTTAGGGAAGAAGTAGAGAAACCAGTCTAATAATTAGTTTTGTAGTTTTCCATAGAGAAAACTTGGGCTATATTTCTGGAAGGTGCCTGCTGTGGGCAGTTGCTTGTTCTTTGGTGTAGCTCTGTAGCTACTTGGTGGAGGAAAAGAGGGTTGCTTTGTCCACACACGCTGTTGCAGGGAATAGCGTTCCTGAGCCCATAAAACAAGACTTCCCAATCCCTGTAGTTAACATCCTCCGCATCTGCTTTCAGCCATTAGCATGTTTAAGAGGTTTTAGGTGGATGTGTAAGGGCCCAGAAAAAAGTTGCACAAATATTTTAGGAGCCTTAACCTTCTAAGGCTCCTGAACAGCTAATCCATGAATGAAGTTACCTCTTTATCTAAGAGCCTCATCTCTATTTTCTCAGTACTAAAACCTTTGCCAATCTGAGTCAGTCCTAGTATCATACTCCACCCACCCCATCCACTGTCGCTAGGTGGAGATCTCAGACAGATGTGCAGGCTTCCAGAGGGATTGTCCTAAGGAGCACGCAAACCAGTGCAGCTGGGCACAGTGGGAACAGCAGGCTGGTCTTCAACACCTCGCTTCAGAGGCAGGGCTGGACTCCAGGTGCTTGCGCAGGTGGTTGGCAAAATCCACCTGGGTCTGTGATAGGACCTGGTTGATGATAGTCTTTGGCAGCCACCCCTGTAGTAGAAGACAGGAGAAATTGACCATTTAGGGGTGATTTTGCACCCTATCACAAACTTAGGTTGCCTGGGGCTTGGTCTTCAGCTCTGTTTATAGGTGCGACCTTGGAGTTGACCAGGGTCAAGGGCTGGGGGACTCCACTGCTGCCCTGGTGTCAGGACAGCATCAAGCACAAGATTTGCTGTTAAGACGACAAATTTCAGTCCTATCTTCAGCTGTGTGACTCTGAGCAAATTACATCACCTTTCTCCCACTTAAGCTCTCTGGGCCTGAATTTCCTTCTTTCTAAAGTGGTAACTACTGAGTTGAACTTAGCTGTGAGAGCTGAGGGAGCTGGTGCAGGCTTTTGAGGCGGTGGAATAGCAATTAGGCTGTCACTCACGTCCCTTCCCTGCCCAGCCGCCTGTGATTCTGTCGAAGTGGAATAGGGTTCCTCTGTCCCCTGTGGGCGTGGAAGAGCCTATGTTCTCACTGCCTCCCTGAGCCGCCCCCATGCCCCCCGCACCTTGAGGTCAATGCTGAGCAGCCAGGTGAGTTTGGTCTTTGAGGGACTTCCAGCCAGGGGACGGAGCACCATGCACGTGGGACCATGCTCAGCTCTGGCAAATGAAGAGAAGTCACGTCAGGACAATTCGAGTTCTCTCCTATGCTGACTAGTTAAACTAGCCACATTTCTAGAGCACCTTGTCTTTTTTCTAAATTTCATCAGGGACATGCCCTCTGCCAAGGGTATTAGCTGGTGGCATGACTACCGACTCATCAGAACAAACATGGCTGTCACTGGAGTGGAAACTGGAGGCCTGGTGTGCCCTCTCCTTGCTAGATCACAGAGGGTTGGGGAAAGGATTTGGGTTGGTGGCTTGGGCCTTGGGAAACATGGGGAGCCACAGGGTTCCAAGTGGTGCAGATGACCGAGCATTCCAGCTGAAGCTTTCTACCCTGCCCCTTGCTTCAGAAAATGACTAGGGTTCCAAACTTTGGGAGAGTCAAGACAAACTGGCTGTTGAAGTAGAGCCAATCTTGTCCCTCTTCCCTATTTTGTAAATCAGAATGTTCTTTTGTAAAAGGAAGCCCAGGGTAGGAACCAAGGGACGGTTTCTTGGAGCCGGGGGTTTAGACCTTCATGCGCCTGCCGGAGTGCCCACAGTTAACATGCCTACGTCAGAGGGGAGTTTTGAGCCTGCTGCCTGTATTACCTGATGACACCTTTCTGCTCAGGCATCTTCCCGAATTGTGTGGCCATGCCAGCCAGCACGCAGGTGGAGCCTCGGCGCTTGGCACAGCGCACGCTCACAAAGTCGCGCGGCCCCACCAGGTTTCCTGCTGCTTCTGCAGCCAGCTCGTGGGTGATGACTGTATCTTTTCCAATCTTCTGCAGGACCTGCCAGGCCACAGGGAACCAGAATCACTACTCAGCCAGTGCTGGGGCTAAGCACCACCCACAGCTGGGAGGCCCCCTTGGCCCGCCGCTCAGACTGGGTTCTCCTTGGACCCTGCCACCTACACCTGGCCTTTCTTTGCTCACCTTGATCTCCTTGACATTCGGGTTCCACTCTCCCATCGCCTCCATGCGTTCCACAAGCTCTTCATAGAGCCTCTCCATGGGCTGGTCCACCACCACCTCCAACCGGAACACCTTGCCCACGTCGGGGACCACTTTACTTAGCACTTTGTCCCCATTTGCCTGTCAGGGAGAGAAAGGAGCCCCGGGATAAAGGTTAGAGAAAAATACTCTTACCCTAGGAATCTTACAGCAGCCAAGGGGTGTGTGCGGGGAGCGGACAGCAAAAGGAACTCCAAGGCAAGCCTGAGGACGCCTCGATCTGATTGAGGCAGCAGTCACTGCTGCCACAGCCTTGTACATCCGCTGAAGCCTGGGGGAGGTGACCTGCTGCCCTCAGGCCTTTTTTCTTGGTGGCAAGTGTTGGTGGCATGGTTAAGCCCAACTGGAAAAACCCATATTTGCCTTAAGCTCAAAGATCCTGAGAGACATGCCTGGGAGTGGGAAAAGTCTGGTCTACAATCAGCTTGATTATACGTGGACTTATATACACAGCCAGCTTAATTATACACAGAATGATGGGTAACATCTTAGAGATTTGTTTTAGTTCCATACCTCTTTTCACATCAGCAGGATGTGAGGCCAGAGAAGGTTAGTGGTTTGCCCAGGGACCCTTAGCTAAGAGTGGTGCCGGCCTACATCCCAGGTTTCTTGACTCCCAAACCAGTAGTCTGTTAACTCCATTACTCTGAGAACTTGGGGAAGGAGAGGTTTTGCCTGAACTTTGGGTAACAGGCAGTCAGATTTCGCTAAAGATAAAGCCACCAAAGTCTCCAACGGCAGAGCCACTGGCCTTTACCGTATGTCTTGTTACTGGCTCCCGGCAAGGGGCAGTGCCCAGGAGCAGAGAACCCCAGAAGGCCTTGGGTCCCCTTTTAGCCCAGCCCTGTGGCAGGGTGAGCCCAGTCACAAGGTGGGCTGAACAGCACAGACAACGCACTCGGCGCTGTCGGAATTCTGACCCAGGGTGACGACGCCTCTAGTGCACGTGGAGTCCCCATTGCACGGTCTCTGCTAAGTGGGTGTACAGTGTATTTGGAAGGGAGCTAAGGATTCAGCAATAGTGTTTCTCAAGCAGGAGGCTCCAAGATGTCTTTCAGCCGGTATCCCAGGATATATTCTTGGGAAGGAGTTCTCAAGTTCAAACTACCTGCTGCCCCGTGACTACTGCCTGAGGCAGGAATTCAGAGAAGAGCAGTGACCCCAGCTGGCCTTGAAGGTGGCAGCAGAACAGTGAGGAACTACAGCCTTCTCCACACCTGTGCTTACCTGCTGGGTCTCCTTCTTCCAGCCCTCCTGATTGCCGAGGATGTCCAAGGCCGTCTGCATGGCCTCCTCCCCCTGCCGCAGGTAGGCTAGCTCCTGGTCACTGTAGAGAGTCTCTTCCAGCCGAGAGCCTGATACACAGTGAGGAGAGACAGTTCCCTTCTAGTCTCCTAGCCTCCCACCAGCTCTCTTCCCTTCGATCTCTGGATCTGCTCTTTCCTCTGAAGAGTCAAGACCAAAGCCATAGGGCTCAGCCTGCAGGTCAAGGTAGACACAGCAGCTGAAGGTGACAGGGAGGGGATCTGTCCTTGAACTCTAGCATGGGAGCATCTCTCAAAGGGAGGAAGGGCAGGAGGGGGGCCAGAGCCACATGCACAACATTTGTGCCCCGTGAGCCTCCTGCTACTGGCAGAAGCCCGGAAGCGTGAGCACTTACCAAGCAGAGAGCTCCGCCGCCGAACCTGGTTAATCCATGTGCCAGGGGTTGGGCCCCCCAGGGCCCTCCGGTTCAGCTCCTGGCCAATGGCCAACACAGCTTGCTGCCTCAGCCCTGCAGGGAAGGAAGAAGCCACCGTCAGACCATTCCACTCCCTCAGCTTGTCACAGACGAGGACGCTGGCTTAGAGATGGCTGTGACTTGCTGAGGAACACACAGATTCCTAGCAGAGACCTGAACTAGAGCCAGGTCCCCAACTCCTAGTGCTTGCACCCAGAAACTGGCTCCCATCTGGTCTGGTCGGCCTGGCCCCGCCTGGAGATGGGCTGCACCAGAGCTTGCTGGAGTTTCTCTCCTTTTGTCCAAACAACCAGGAAAACCCTACTGCAGGAGGAGAATAAAACCCACCCCTGAGGTCTGTGGATGCCAGCAGCCTCCACTGTATGAGCAGCTGCTCAGGGTGCGGGTGAGTCCCTTTGGTTTAGTGAGGACAGCCCAGCTGCCAGCCATGGGGCCCGTCTGAACCATAGCTAACTCAGCCCAGTGCCTGTGGAAAGGATTTGTCTAGGTTGGTTTGTATACCATTCAATGGTAGCAGGGGACCGACTCAAATGACTTTGGGTCCTAATCAGCTCTACAAAAGTGGCCTCTTGGCCAGGCGTGGTGGCTCACGCCTGTAATCCTAGCACTCTAGGAGGCCGAGGCAGGTGGATCATTCAAGGTCAGGAGTTCAAAACCAGCCTGAGCAAGAGTGAGACCCCCGTCTCTACTAAAAATATAAAGGAATTAATTGGACAGCTAAAAATAGACAGAAAAAATTAGCCGGGCATGGTGGCTCATGCCTGTAGTCCCAGCCACTCGGGAGGCAGAAGGATTGCCTGAGCCCAGGAGTTTGAGGTTGCTGTGAGCTAGGCTGACGCCATGGCACTCTAGCCCAGGCAACAGAGTGAGACTCTGTCTCAAAAAAAAACAAAAAACAAAAGTGGCCTCTTGTCCCTGCCTCTTCCTGGCTGCACAGGGATGACCAGAAGTCCCTGCCTCACCTGCTTCTCTCTTTACCTGGTCCTGCTGTCTTACCTCCTACCCCTCCCCTGTCCCTTTCTTTTCTAGCCCCCTCCTGCTTGTTGGAGTCAAGACTGACTCTGCCTCTACCACTGTGGGCAAGACCTTCCTGCTCCCTCAGTCCAAGCCTCGTCCAGCCCTGAAGGAAGGCAAATCAGCAACAGTTCAAGAAAGACTGGCGCCCTGGCGGGGAGACTAGAAATTGCAGAATCTTGAAGGGACATCTTAGCGTCCAGCCCGATTCTTCAGGTGGGCAAACTGAGGTCTAGAAGGGAAAAGACTTGCCAGCCCCCCCCCAGTATGAGGCGTAACTGGGATCAGAATGTGGGTGACGTGCCCCCTGACCCCAGTACTTTTCCCACCCATATTGCCTTAGAGCCCCTGGTGAGCACCCACAGTGCCTCCCACCCCGGAGGACTCACCCTTCATGTTGCGCACGTGTCTGTAGGAGCTCCCCGCGCACAGCTTAAATGTTGCCAGCAGCATCGTTCGCGGCAGTTGTGGCAGTGGCCGGGCTGCTGCCTTTGTACCTTTGCTCTCAGGGCCGGCTCTTTGTCCCTCCTGAGCCCCTCAAGGTCCGCCTCTGGGTTCTGCATTTTAAATGTCCCCAGCTGAAGGCTGTGCTTCATCACCGGGAGATAAAAAAGCCATCACTCACTGTGCAAAGGAAAGGGTCAAGGGTAGAGCGATTGCCTCACGCTGCTGCTTTGGCCATTTGTTGGGGGGGGCGGTTTGCGCAGAAAGGAAGGGAGAGGGTGGAGCTGACCCGAGAGACTGGGGAGAAAGAAAGGCAGCTTAGCAGAAGGCACACAGTGGGTCTCGGAGTTGGTGGTGCAGAGTTCTAGCCCTCACCCTGGCAACTCAGATTGAACGGGTCTAGAACCAAGGCCCAGACACTTGCATTAAAACAGACAGGGAACTGGGTGTTCGGCCCAGCCTTTGCACTTCGGGGGCCATGGTGCTAAGTGGGGAGACATGAGGCTGCCGAGTCGCCTCTACAGTCCTCACCCACTGTCACCCAGGCGCAGTGGGGGCAGCGAGCTCCAAGCCTGCATGCTGGGCTCTGATGAAATCTTTGGGTCACTTCAACGGTGACCTTGAGGCTGCAATATTTGGCATAGGGAGAATTGCACTAGAGCCGTGTCTGACGCAGGCCTTGCCTCCTGCGTGGGTCAGCTTTGTGTCCTGTCACCACTGCCTGGAGGCAGAGGAAGGGGCTGAACAGGGGAGCAGCAGCAAGGCCCTGCCGCTCTCCCTCCAGACAGGATGAAAGGCCAGGCCCGGTGCCGGAGCCCATGCAGAGCAGACAAGCCCCCCATTTGCACCGGGGTGAGGGGGTGGGGGGTCCTGTGAGCTCGAGCCACCGGGCTTTCCCCAAGGCCCACTGCAGCCTTCTCCCCTGCGAAGCTTCCTTCACCCCCACACCTTCTGGGATGGCTTGTTCCTCTGACTGTCAGTGGCACTGGGACGTATCTCACTCAGGTCCTGGCCTGTCTGGCGGCCTGTGCGTCCGCTCATCTCTGTGGGATCGTCATCTCTGCGTCCACCTCCCTCCTCAAACCCCATGTCGCCCTCAGCCCTCAGCCCTCAGCTCCAGCGGGGACACGGGGCACTCTTGCTCCTTCTGTACTGAGTGACCAACTGGAGAAGCAGCTAAGGGTGCAGGGACATCTTTTGACCTAGGAAACCTTCCCGTAGGCATTGTTTCCCACCCTCGAAGAAGGAGGGAGGCTCGGTGTCTGGAGATGAGGGCCCAGGTCCTTTGCCTTTCCTGGGGGAGTGTGGCGGCCGTGCTGGGCGGGCTGGCCTGCTCCTCGTCTGCTTGTCCCATGCATGTGCACCCTCGGCACGTGTGTGCCCAGCACACCTGACCACAGGGGCGGGGGGAGTGGGGGGGTTATTGCGGAACAGGCCATGCAGATAATGTTCAAGGCCGCGCTCTTGCCATCCTGCGGAGAATTATGGCCATCTGGAGGGGAGGCGGCGGCATGGGATCTCTGGAGGGCTGAGGTTTGCAGCTGTGCTGATGTCAGAGGCTGCCATTTACTCGGGGGGGTGGTGCTGGGTGACCTCAGCCAGGGCCAAGGCTCCCTTCCACTCTTCCTCATCCTTCCCAGGCTGGGTGACTAGTTAACTCTTACTGTCCCTCGGAGCAGTACGGTGGGGAGAAGAGAGTTCTGGGCGTCTCCTCTCTATCTGGCTCTGCCTTTTGGTGAGGGCAGAGCTCCCAAGGCACGAGACCAGGAAGGCACAGCAGGTCAGGAGGGAGGGACGCAGAGACCTGGCCGAGGTGGCACAGAGTGCTGGTAAAGGTGGCCCCAGGGCCAGGGATGAAGGCAGGGCTTTGGGGCAGAAAAGGGGACTCCATGCACCCATCCGTCCACTCAGCAGTCCTTTACGGAACGTCCTCTGCACAGCTCTGCAATTGTGACCATGCGGATTGAGCCCTGTGGCCCAGCGGGGACAGTTGGAGAGCAGATGAGGTGTCTGGGAAGTACAGAGGGAGGAACACCTAGTTCCACAAGGGAGGAGGAGGAGTGTTGCAGACGGCTGGGAGGAAGTAGCACTTGAGTTGGGTCTGGAAAGGGTGGTTAGACTCAGCTAGGTTTGCGGTGGGCGTCGGAGATAGGGAGAGGAAGGGGCGATCCAGGTAGGCAGTGAGGAGAAAGGCTCCGAGGGCTAAGAGCCGGCTGCTTGGGGGATGTGGGCTGTGCAGTGTGGCCATGGGAGTCACAGGATGCCTGTTGGGCGTGGGAAGATTCCTCTGCCGGTTCCCAGGAGGCAGAGGCTGAGGCTAGGCAGGGGGACCTAGAGCTTGCATGGCTCCAGCTCAGAGGAGGTGCAGCAGCTCCCACCTCTTGGTTTTCTGACCTGGGGTCGTGTGGGGCAGCTGTGAACCAGAGCGGGGAAGGCACAAATTTTGTGTTCAAACAGAGCCCCAGTCCTGCTCCCACCGCTAACATTATGATTGTCAGCAGCTCATTTCTTTCATCTTAACTTCCTTGCCTGTAAAATAGGGATACGTTCCTCCTTTTTCTTTTTGTAACCCTCTGAGGTTGGTTATAAGGTTTAAATGAGATGACAATGCATCACGAGCCCACCAGGCACAGTCCGGACTTAGCACGACCCCAGTTTATCCCTCCAAATTCTCGCCCTGGCTCTTCCCCAGCAGAGCTCAGCTCCCTGCGAGGTGCCTGCCGCCCTCGGCCCAGGCACACTTTCGGCACGTGCAGGGACACTCACAGGCAGCTCTCTCCAAGGCTGCCCATGGGGCGCCTCCTCACCCTGCTCTGTAATTCGCATTCCATGCTTTTTCTTTCCAGCCCTTTCGGTAAATGTGTATCACAGTATCAACAAGACTATTGCTAATTCTCCCTTATTTTACTTCTCTGTAAACATGTACATTAAAAATGTAACTTTAGGCCTGGCGGTGGTTCATGCCTATAATCCTAGCACTCTGGGAGGCCAAGGTGGGAGGATCGCTCGAGGTCAGGAGTTCGAAACCAGCCTGAGCAAGAGGGAGATCCTGTCTCTACTAAAAATAGAAAGAAATTAATTGGCCAACTAAAAGTATATAGAGAAAAAATTAGCCGGGCATGGTGGCACATGCCTGTAGTCCCAGCTACTCGGGAGGCTGAGGCAGGAGGATCGCTTGAGCCCAGGAGTTTGAGGTTGCTGTGAGCTAGTGCTGATGCCACAGCACTCTAGCCCGGGCAAGAGAATGAGACTCTGTCTCAAAAAAAAAAAAAAATGTAACTTTACATGGACCTGTCAACTGCAATAAGGACCTGGACTCTTTCCCCTTAGTTTTTTTTTTTTTTTTTTGAGACAGAGTCTCATTCTCCTGCCCGGGCTAGAGTGCTGTGGCATCAGCACTAGCTCACAGCAACCTCAAACTCCTGGGCTCAAGCGATCCTCCCGCCTCAGCCTCCCGAGTAGCTGGGACTACAGGCATGCGCCACCATGCCCAGCTAATTTTTTTCTATTTTTAGTTGTTTGGCTAATTTCTTTCTATTTATAGTAGAGGTGGGGTCTTGCTCTTGCTCAGGCTGATCTCAAAATCCTGAGCTCAAGCAATCCTCCCTCCTCGGCCTCCCAGGGTGCTAGGATTACAGGCGTGAGCCACTACCCCCAGCCTCCCCTTAGTTTTTGAATCTCTAGTACTTAGCACAGTGCTGGATCATTAATAGACACTGATTACATGTTTAATAAATGATTGAGAAGCATAGAGGCTGGCACTTTGTAGATTCTCAGTAAATACTGGTTTTCTTCCATCTCTTTTTTTTTTGAGGCAGAGTCTTGCTCTGTCACCCCGCACCCCTCCACCCCTCCAGCCCCCCAGCTCCTCCCCCACTAGAGTGCAGTGGTGTCATCATACCTCACAGCAACCTCAAACTCCTGGGTGCAAGTGATCCTCCTGCCTTAGCTCCCGAGTAGCTGGGACTACAGGTGTGTGCCATGACATCTGGCTAATTTTTTTCTGTTTATAGTAGAGATGGGGTCTTGCTCTTGGTCTTGCTCAGGCTGGTCTTGAACTCCTGGCTTCAAGCGATCCTCCTGCCTCTGCCTCTCAGAGTGCTAGTATTACAGGCATGAGCCACCGTGCCCGGCCTCTTCCATCCTTAAGAGATGGAAGCCAGCCTGGCGGGGAGGGTGCACTCTGGGTTGTGTATGGGGTCTGTGTTTATACCATGAAAGGAATGAAGGTCTCTGGAAGGACCACTCTGGGCAGGCAGCACAAAGTTAAAGCAAACCAACCTCGGTGGGCTTGAGGCAATTACAGATTACCTCCCTTAGAAGTACATTTTATGTCCTTCAGCACTTAAATTCCTTAATCTGAGTCGGTCATCATTATTTCACAGGTATCATTGTTATTTGCACAAAGGAGATTGTAAGTATAAATTCATCCAGAGTGTGGAGTGCCCCAGTAGGTCCCAGGAGATCCCAGGAGATTATAAAAGCCGACAGGAGCATGCCTGTGCCGGGCACCATGCTAAGCTCTTCACACGGCGTCCTTGCAATAGCCACCCAAGAAGCTGCTGCTATTATTACCCCTATTTTATAGATGAGGAAGTTGAGGCACTGAGGGGTTAAGCAACTTGACCAAGTTCAAAGAGCCAAGTGAAGAAACCAGGATGCAAACCCAGGCAGGCTAGTCTGTGCCCTTGGTTCTGCTTCACCTTTTAGAATCTCAGGGTGCTCTCTGAAAAACGGGGCTAAGAGCTGCCTCTTCTCCTAGCATATGCCTGGCTGGCTTATAGTAATCTTGCAACAAATTTTTAGGGTGATGGGTGGATTACTCAACTATAAACTTCTGTTGGGGAGGCCGGGCGTGGTAGCTCACGCCTGTAATCCTAGCACTTTGGGAGGCCTAGGTGGGCGGATTGCTCAAGGTCGGGAGTTCGAAACCAGCCTGAGCAAGAGTGAGACCCCATCTCTACTAAAAATACAAAGAAATTAATTGGCCAACTAAAACCATATAGAAAAAATTAGCTGGGCATGGTGGCGCATGCCTGTAGTCCCAGCTACTCGGGAGGCTGAGGCAGGAGGATTGCTTGAGCCCAGGAGTTTGAGGTTGCTGTGAGATAGGCTGACGCCACGGCACTCTAGCTCAGGCAACAGAGTGAGACTCTGTCTCAGAAAAAAAAAAAAAAACTTCTGTTGGGACCCCTTATGTTCCCCTTCCCCCACCATTTCAAGCAGGTAAATCAGACTTTAGATTTCCTTGCCCAGGAATTTTGGCAGAGAACATAGTCAAGGCTTTTGGTCTATTGTAATTGCCTGAAGGCAGGGGGGCTGAATTTAACCTTCCAGATATTTCATTTAACCCACACACCATTTTAAGGAAACTTTGAATTAGTTGCCAACATAAACTGTAGGGACAGAAAATGGATTTGTGCTATGCAGGGCCCAGGAAAGGAGAAAGAAGTTAAATACAAAAGGGGCAGGGCCACGAAAATATTCTGGATCTTGGTCGTCATGGTGGTTACGTAACTAGATGCAGTTGTTAAAACTCATAGAACTGCACACTAAAAAGGGCGAATTTTACTGCATATAAATTATATCTCAGTAAACCAGAAAAAGTGGGTCTTGGAGATGGATTCCCAGGCAGTGTGGGTTCCCAGCCTTGAAGTCCGCTGGCAGTGAGCCCTCTCTCTTCCCATTGGCCCAGCTACTGGCTACGTGGGCCCTGACACCACTCAGTTCCTAAAGCAACAGCACTGAAGGTCATTTTCTACCTCTGGGTCCAGCCACGTGGCTGAAGTTGGGGGGAGGGGGAGAAGAAAGGAGAATGGGTGGAAAATAGGAGGATGGGAGGGGAAAAGAGAGGCCAAGCACTGAAGTGAGACAGGAGAGAAGAAAAGCAGCCTCTGATTTTATCCTCTGTTTCCAGATAGCCCTGGCAGAGCCTGGGAATTAGACCGGCAGGGGAGTCCTAACCCAGGTGGACTGCTCAGAGCTTTGGGACATTGCTCCCATTTTCTAGAATTGGGTTTCCAGTTCTTTCAGGGATTGGGAGGGGAATAGGGAAATTTATTTACTTATTCATTTTATTCTGGAGACAGGGTCTCACTCTGTTGCCTCGGGCTAGAATGCAGTTGCGTCATCATAGCTCACTGCAACCTCACATTCCTGGGTTCATGCCATTCTCCTACCTCAGCCTCCCAAGTCGCTGGGACTACAGGCTTGTGCCACTGTGCCCAGCCAATTTTTCCATTTTTTTGTAGAGATGAGGTCTTGTTCTTGCTCAGGCTGGTTTCAAACTCCTGACCTCAAGCAATCCTCCTGCCTTCATCTCCCGGAGTGCTGGGATTACAGGTGTAAGCCACTGTGCCAGCGTATTTATTTTTTTTGAGATGGCATCTTGCTGTGTTGTCCAGGCTGGCTCAAGGTCTCAAACTACTGATCTCAAGTGATCCTCCCACCTCGGCCTCCCGAAGTGCTAGGATTATGGGTGTGAACCACCATGCCTGGCCCCTGGGGCCCATCTTTTGATCTGTGCAGCCCTGCCATGAATCTTATGTGAACACCTGAGACTAGAGGTTGGGAACAATCTGCATCAGTTGTCTTTGGCCTGACGCACCTGCTCCGCAGGCTGGCTTACACCCACCCTGTCTGCACTGCTCCCTGGGAGTCTACTTTCCAGCCTTCCGCACCCTGACATGGCTTCCCCAGGAAGCCTCCACAATGGACAACACGTGGGTATTCAGCTCTACCAAGCATCCACAGCTTGCTGGAAATTTATCAGAATGGTGGAGGGGGAAGATACTTTGGTTTAAACTTAGCTTAACTATGCAATCTAAGAAGGTCAAGAGCCAAGGGAGGGGGAAAAAAGAACAGTTAGAAGAGTGTAAGAGATGCTGCTATATTCAATTTCAGCATGAAGACAGCCAGAAAAGGGGCTTTGGTAGATCTTTTCTCCTTTGAAAGCAGTCTTAATTGGAGAAGCCCAATTGGAAGAAACCAATTTAAGATAAAATGAAAGTATGAAATGGGATTGACCCTGAGGTCTAATAAATAGCACCAGTAGTGGTCTGGGAGAAAAGCACCAGATTTCAGTATCTGCAGACTGGGCTGGGCAGCGCCAAGGGCAAGGCTTGGCGCTGGGCTGCTGGGGCACTAAGGACAGAAGCAGCCTGGCCAACGCAGTTTCTTCCTTTGGGTCTAATTCTTGGCTGCTGCCTGTATGGTAAAGTTCTAACTTGACACACTATGCATAATGATGGAGCCCTTGCTAAGGCTTGGAAATGCAACAGATTTAAGTGTTCTTATTGTGGCAATCAAATCCCTTTAAGGTAAGAATAACTCATAACTCATTACATTTGGAATCGTCTGATGGATTGAAAAGACAAGATAACTGTAGTGAATCTTCATCTTGTAGGAGGCATGTTCTGAAATAGTGGGGCTCAGAGAAACATGCTGTCATCTTGCGGAACCTCAGAGTACCTTACTGTAGTCAGACGTGTTTTTCTAAAGCTGGTGATGGGCATTTTCCCTCTTTGTGTAGGTAGTTACTAACAAATTCTGGCCATTAAACAGGTAAAATTATAGGCAAAACATTAGGTAACTTATGAAGAAACAATTACACCTAATACTTATCTATTGTAAACCCAACCTGATGATAGTCCAGAAGCCAAATGCTTTACAGGCATCTTGAGCAGTTTTAAAACATCTGAGCTCGTAAAATGTTAAATTTATTTAATACTGTAAAACAATTCACACACAAACTAGACAAACATCTTATGAAAAGGACATCCTTGCCGAACAGACTATAAAAAGGAATTATTTGGAATAATTACACAGGTAAAATGAGAATCAGAGAGGATGACTGACTTACTCAAACCTAATGTGCCAATAAGCCAATTTTACACTGTGTCTTTCAACTGCTAGTTCAGTCCACTGTCTGCTAAACCACACTTTTTTCAGACACAGGGTCTCTGTCACCCAGGCTGGAGGACAGCCGTGCGATCATAGCTCACTGTAACCTTCTGGGCTCAAGTGATCCTCCTGTCTCAGGGTCCTGAGTAGCTGCAACTACAGGCATGTGCTGCCACACCTGGTAATTTTTAAATTTTTTTTCTAGAGACAGGGTCTCGCTACCTTGTCCAGGCTGGTCTGGAACTCCTGGCCTCAAGCAGTCCTCCCACCTCAGCTTCCCAAGTAGCTGGGACTATGAGCATGAGTCACCATGCTCAGCTGTAGAGATGGGGTATTGCTATATTGCCCAGGCTGGTCTCAAAACTCCTGGCCTCAAGTGATCCTCCCACCTCAGCCTCCCTAAGTGCTGGCATTAGAGGCACAAGCCTGGCCTCACACTACTTAAAGTACAGTCTGTTATGCTTCTTATGCAACCATCACTCTTCAACAATCATACCACAAAGTGGCATCACTATGGGCCGTCAGTAATTATAACACCGTCTATGTTCCTTTTTTTTTTTTTATTGGGGGAAAACTAAGTCTATGTTCCTTTTTGATGATCAGAGCACAAAAGGCTCAAGATTCAACCCAAAGGACTAGAAAACCAACTAAATTAATAGCAGACTCAGAACAAGCCACCTTAAGAAAAACTGGATCTCATGGGGTCTCAGTTTGGAATAGCTGCGGGTGAAGCAGGATCAGCAGGGATGCTGTCTTTCAACCATGAGGCTTCTGCTGTAATCAGTCACTGGACAACTTAACTGGAAGCTCCATGCTCAAGCCTGAACATTTTTGTTTCTTACAAGATAAAAGTATGAAAAGGGAAAAGGGGAGGATGCCCAGGATAATTAGTATTAAAATATTCCTTCAGGAGTAGCCAGCTATGCAGAACGGTGACTGATGGGGGAAACCCCAGTGTGTGGACTGCTTATACCTTTGAGAGCAGAAATTTAATTTTGTCTGTTCACTGGAGGCAACTCAAACTTGGGAAATAACATGACAGTTTTGAGATTCATGTTTTATTTACAAGTAAATAAAGAATGTCCCCTATAAACTCTATTTGGGATAAGAAGAGCAATATAAAGAAGTAGTAGTTGCTGGCTCCACAGTGACGTGTGAAAGGAGTCCATGCCACTGTTTCTTTAAACAATGATTTTGTTATTTAAAAAAAACAAACAAAAACCTCACATGATTTCTTCATGTTAATGTGAAAGAATTAAAAATAAAAATGACTTTTCAAAACTCTACAGTCTCTGGTCCAATGTGTGAGGTGACCAGGATGTGACTTCCATTCAATGACAGCCCCTGCTCTTCACGAGCAACAGCCTCTAAGCAAAGGACTTAATACTCATCAAGAGTATCTGCTCGAGGAATGGAGAGACCTCGATCCTTAAGAGCCTGCACTTTCAGCTTCTCTGCTTCCAGCCTGGTCTGCTGTTCCACCCTTTGCTCTTCTAGGATTTCTTCAATAGATACTTGCTGGAGAGGTGTGTCACTCTCCTTTTCCAAGTCCTGCAAAAGAAGCAGGTTTGAAAAACTTCACCTGAAGATCAAGAATAGAAAACATTATAAATCTATAGGCAAATGGATTCTTGTATCAGGCTCAGGTTATTTTTCATAACTGTGACTGTGCTGAAATATCCTTCTTCTAGAGACAGATTAAGTTTTTCAAAGAAATGGCTGACAACACTAATATCTACTTACAAATGTGGTAATAGGAAAAGCTTTACATTATCCAAAATCCTGTATTAGTCAGAACTAATTTTATATTTGTCAATGATTAACCTTTCCTTAAAAAAAATTATTAGGGCTGTGTATAGACAGCTATCTCCCTAACTGCAGAGAATACGAGAGAGAAGTTACTGTTACTAAGGCAAAGATGGCTTTAGATAAGTTTTTCAAAAATAATTCTTTCAGAGATGGAGTCTTGCTATGTTGCCCAGGCTGGCCTTGAACTCCTGGGTTCAAGGGATCCTCCCGCCTAAGTCTCCTGAATAGCTGGGACTACAGGTGTGCACCACTACACCTGGCTTAGGAATCTCTATTATACATTAAAACATAAGACTCCAGGCCGGGCGCAGTGGCTCACGCCTGTAATCCTAGCACTCTAGGAGGCTGAGGGGGGTGGATCGCTCAAGGTCAGGAGTTCAAAAGCAGCCTGAGCAAGAGCGAGACCCCGTCTCTACTAAAAAAAGAAAGAAATTAATTGGACAACTAAAAACATATAGAAAAATTAGCCAGGCATGGTGGCGCGTGCCCTGTGGTCCCAGCTACTTGGGAGGCTGAGGCAGAAGGATCGCTTGAGCCCAGGAGTTTGAGGTTGCTGTGAGCTAGGCTGATGCCACGGCACTCTAGCCCAGGCAACAGAGCAAGACTCTGTCTCAAAAAAAAACAAAAACAACAACAAAAAACCTCCCACAAGACTCCTTTCTCCTCTATGGCAGCAAGTCTTCCAGAGAAAACCTCAGCAGACTAGTTAGGTTAGTAACCTAGTTTGGTCCCAATATATTTCCCTACCATTTTAATTAAAATTTTTTTTGCTTAATAAAAAGTTATTTCTTTTTCTTTACTTCAGAAATAACATGCTCATTATAGGAAATTTAGACAAACAGGAAAAATCTTAAAATTACCCATAATTCCAGTATGGAGGATCAACATTTTGATGAATACCTTTATAATTTTTCTAGGTTATACTGACTTAAAAAAATACCACAATGCAAATATTGACTATAATTTTTTTCACTTAATATGGCATAATTTGCTTAATATTTTTATTTTTGAACACTATAAAGATGTGATTACCAATTCCATAATGCAGAAGAACCTTACTAAAAAAGTTATCTGTCCACAGATTCAGTTTATTCTCCTTGAAATGAGTGTACAGGCAGCAGTCTGTAACATGGAAAGCCTATGTAAAGTACTCCTCTTTCTTATCCTCCTCTGTGACTTTCAAGTATAAAGTTTGGGAAGGCTCTGACACACACACAAACTCTCCAGATGTTCGAGCCTGGATAATTGTCACATACTGCCATGGTCTCAGAATCCACAAGCAGTGGCATTAATCAGATGGAGGCCTTTCACCAAAGAATTAAGAATGAAAGCCCAAAAATTACATGAGCAAGCCCTGCCCTAGGTAAAATTAACAGCATCTGCAAAACATGTACTATCACTTAACACCCGCCTTCACAAGCCATGGGTAGCAGCTGAAGAAAAGACAGTGTTCTTAGCTCAGGGTATTGCCTCTTGGGCTTTTCAGTATGTTATGCCTTGAGCTATTCATGTGGTTATGATGCTGCTGCTTCTGAACAATCAGTCTTTTACTGAAGGCTGTGTGTATCATCCTCTTTGAGGCAGATCCAGGAACTTCTTAAGCAATGTAATGTTTATAGAATCTGGGTATGAGTTTCCTTGGGGTTGGCACATAATTTCTTCAAACTGACTATTGATGCATATAACCACGTCAGCATTCCTGAACTATGTTTCTGTAGTGGTACCACTTTAAAACTTCTGCAGCATCCAAACTGTAACATATTAAAAAAAAGAGCACTTTTACTCACAAAAGGGATCCCAAGAAACAATGAGTCTTAAAGAACAAACAAATGTTCACTTCTTTCTGTGCACATACACATATATTCATATAGAAGCACCTTTGTGCCAATGTAACTGGTACAAAAACCTTTGTCTGCTGTGTTTACTACTATAAAACTGAAGCAGAGTATGTGTAAATATTTTAACTTTAGTCTTTTCCCCTGTTATGTTGCCTCTTTAAAAATTAAATTGAGAAGTCTTTAAGAAAATCATCCACAATCCCACCATGAAGACTTTACAGTCATTTACTATATATCCTTGGATACTAGGTGCTTTATTTCCACCTTTGCATGATACAAGGAGATGACAATTTCTGTTGCTTAAACATCCAAGAAATAAGCTGAACCAAAAGTACTAACCACAAAAATATTTTATAAATATTTCATACATTTCACAGCAGCACTTAGGCAGTACAAACAGTACTGATTAATCATTTCTAGCTCACTATTTCTAACATGAGACCTCTGAACCAACCAGACCCTGGCAGAATGATCTTTTTCTCAAATGGCTTACTGTTCAAAATAGATACAAACCAAACCACTCTACTCAAAAGACTTTTGTAAACTGACTTAAGATGTGGGTAGGTATTGAGAAATTTTATTGAAAACTTTAAAAAAAAAACTTGAAAAAATTAAGCAAACGCCAAAGGTTTTTTTTTTTTTGAGACAGAGTCTCATTCCCTTGCCTGGGCTAGAGTGAGTGCCATGGCATCAGCCTAGCTCACAGCAACCTCAAACTCCTGGGCTCAAGCAATCCTTCTGCCTCAGCCTCCCGAGTAGCTGGGACTACAGGCATGCACCACCATGCCCGGCTAATATTTTCTATATATTTTTAGTTG
>CAUYRT010045176.1:0-19065 GCA_963574885.1 Lepilemur ruficaudatus | reverse complement strand
AGCTTTTTAATTTGATCAGGTCCCATTTGTTTATAAGACCCGAAGAATGGGCCCCACTTGTACTCGCCATCAAACTGGTATTGACTGATTAACACTATGGAGCTCAAAGGGTGGGAGCAAACACTAGGGAATTGGGGGGTGGGGGGTAAACCCACATCTGAGCGACATCGGGGGGCACTGTGGAGAGGTGGGATATGCTTGAAAAGTAGTTGGGGAATGGAATTAGGGGTCTCAATAGGGGAAAGGAATTCCTCAAAAACTGATTCATGTGATTAACTGTACACCTCGGTAAATTCACTGAAAATCATTTAATTGTACACTTAGAATGGAGTGTTGGTTGTACGTAGATACAGTTGGAGTATCTGTACATACATACAGTATGTATGTACTCTCTGGACTACTTTGACAGAGTAGGTTTTTGAATGTAACAAGATAAATCAACTTGAGTGGTAATACATTTTGGGAAATCAGCTCACTACAAATTGTGACTGTAAACATTATACTGTAAATGCTTTGTAGTTTCCCCCCAATAAAATTTTCAGAAGAAAAAAAGAAACTCATGTACCCCAAAATATCTTTCTTCTCCATCAATGGTGATCAGTCCAAAGTGATCATTTATTTACAATCATCAATGTGCAATGGAGCTGATATTATTGTTCCTGCACTATTATGTCAAACTCTAGAAATTTGACTACTAAAATTTTTATAATCTATTTTTCTAATAAATGTTGATAAGATGTCACATGTATTCCCATATCCCAAGTGTTTCTATCAGAATGGTAATATTTGGTTCTGACCTCAGCTCAATTTTGATTTAATTTTATTAAAATCAGCTTAATATTGATTTTAACAGTCATATAACTTATTTGATTTACCTCTATCCTTTAGTGAAGAAAATTATTAAGATGATTTCTTATGAATAATAAAACATAATTTTAAATACTCTATAAAAAAAAGAAAAGAAATTATTATGCCACTTCTTTCTGGCCTCCCCGGGTAAAGAAGAGAAATTCACTGACATTCAAATCAGTATTCAACATGTAGCATGTTGTTTCTCTGTGACCGCTTTTAATATATTTTTTTGTGCCTTTATTTTTTAAAAGCTTGATTATGATGTATCTTAGTGGTGATTTCTTTGAGTTTATCCTCTTTGGGGTCCAATCAGCTTCTTGGATATGTAGGCTTGTGTCTTTTGCCAAATTTGGGGAGTTATATATATGTGTGTGTCTATATATATAACACACTATAAAATTCACCCTTTTAGAGTGTGTAAATAAGTGGTTTTTATTTTATTCACACAATTTTGCAACTGTCACCAATTAATTCCAGAACATTTTCATCACCCCTAAAAGATACTCCATGCTCATTAGCAGTCACTACCCATTCCTAACTCTCCCAGTCTCTCCCAAACCACTAACTTTTTGCCTCTGGATTTGTCTATTTGGACATTCCATATAAATGGAATCTTATAGTATGTAGCTTTTTTTGTGTCTGGCTTCTTTAACTTAGCATGTTTTCAAGGTGCAATCATGTTATACTATGTATTAATACATTCCTGTGTCCCCAGATACATTCTGCAAAATGCACTGTTAGGTGATTTTGTCATTGTGGGAACATCAGGAAGTGTTTACAAACCTAGATGATACTACACTTCTAGGCTACAAACTTGCACAGCATGTTATTGTACTGAATACTGTAGGCAACTATAACAAAATATTTGTATGTGTAAACAAATAAACATATCTAAACATAGAAAGGTATAGTAAAATTACGGTATAAAAGATAAAAATTATATAGGGCACTCACTATGAATGAATATCACAGGACTGGAAGTTGCTCTGCCTGAGTCAGTGAGTGAGTGGTAGGTGAATGTGAAGGCCTAGAACATGACACTACTCCAGACTTTATAAACACTGTGCAGTACACTTAGGCTACATGAAACTTTTAAAAAATTCTTTTCTTTCTTTAATAATAAATTAACCTTAGCTTATTGTAGCTCTTTTACTATATAAACTTTGTTGTTTTTTTTAAACCTTTTGACTCTTTTGCAATAACACTTAACTTAAAACACATGTTGTACAGCTGTACAAAAATATTTTCTTTATATCCTTATTCTATAAGTTTTTACTTACTTTTACTTTTTATTTTTTAAACTTCTTTGTTAACAAATTAATAGACAAACACACATTCGCCTAGGTCTACACAGGGTCAGGATCATCAATATCGCAGTCTTCTGCCTTCACTTCTTGTCCCACTGGAAGATCTTTAGGGGTGACAGCACACATGGAATTGTCATCTCTTACGATAGCAATGTCTTCTGGAATATCTCCCGAAGGACCTGCATGAGGGTCTTCTTTAGGAAGAAATATGTCAAAAATATGTCCACAGTTGGATTGGTTCCTTTTTTCCATCATAGAATTGCAGGTAAGTAGATAATATACCATAAACATTCCTCTCTGTTAATGAAAACCTTTCAGTGTCAAGGTCCATGTTTTCAAACTTTTTAAGGAGCTTCCTGAGGTCTGCAAAAGCTTCTGCTAAACCCTTCACTGTGAATTTCCTTGGGGGTTGATCTTCCTTGTCTTCTCCTGCAGTTTCCTTTCCTCTTGCTTCCTCTTCAGCTATGAGTTCTTCTTCCAGTTCCAACAACTTATCTTACTATACTATATACAGTCCAAAGAAATGTCGTTACGTGGCACATGATTTTACTTCATTCCTTTTTATTACCAAATCGTACTTCACTGTATGGAGGTATCGTAATTTGTTTATTCATTCATTAGTTGCTACACATTTGGGCTGTTTTCATTTTTTGGTTATTGTGAATAATGTTGCTATGAACGTTCATGTGAAGTTTTCCAGTGGCTATATGTTTTCAATTCTCTTGGGTAAACACTTAGCTGAATTGCTGAGCCATACGATAACTTTGTGTTTAAAATTTCAGGTATAGCCAAATTATTTCCTGAAAAACCTAAACCACTTTACATCCCCATAAGCAATTTTTGAGGAAACATAACTTTGTCACATAGGAGACTGAGTTCTATTTAAATCTTTTATTTTAGCAGGCATTCACCCTGTTTCAGTTTAGCGTTTAAGTCTTGGCATGCTTTGCTGAGCTGTGGTTCCAACAGTGGTTTCATTTTCATAGCCTTTTCAATATTGCTTTGGTCTATAGGGTATTTGGTGCCTCCACAGTGTCCACAGGTACTTTCTGGTGTTACCTGAGAGGGGTGGAAGGGTTTCCCAGCCCTGGCCCCAAGATATCTTCCCATGAGGGAGAGATGTGGGGGGGATCCCTCTGTTGATAGCTCCAGCTGCCTCCATGTCTCTAAGTGAGGGAGAAGAGTCTCAGCTCAAGGGGATAAAGAAGCTACTAGGACTGGTCTTGTTGTGACTGGGTCCCTTTTGCCAGTTGCCTGCGTCTGCCAAATACATTTTAAATTTTACTAAAGCAGAAAATACAGAAGTGACCACAAGTCATAAGTATGAATGAAAACTGATTTTCAAAAATTGAATATATCTCTGTAACTAGGATCCAGAATAAGAAATCTTATATTAGCAGTACCCTAGAAACCCCCCTCATACCACTCTAAGTGAATATCACCCCTCACATGGGTAACCATTAATTTGACATAACACAGTGATCTGCCTTTTTTTGAACTTTAAACTCAATCATAAGTATTTATTCTTAATGGTTCTGGCTACGTATGTGTGTGTAGTCATGACTCCTTTGAGATTCATCTACATTGTTACACGTACTTGTGACTCACTCATTCTCTTTCCTGTACAGTGTGCCATTGAGGAATACACCATTATTATCTTTTGTTTTTTTTAATTCTACTATTGATGGGCATTTGAGTGCTACCAAGTTATGGCTATTACTATAATGCTATTAAGAGCATTCTTGTACTTTATTTTGGCAAACCTATCTTTGCATTCTAATTGGGTATGTATGTAAGAGTAGAATTTCTCAGTCATAGTATATGCACATACTCAGCATTAATAGCTACAGCCAAACAATTACCCAAAATAATTGTGCCAATTTACACTCATTCCAGTAGTGAATAAAAATTCTGATTTCGAATAATGGGCTCAAGCTTAATCCAGGATAATACAAGAGGTGACACAAGACCCGAAGAATGGGCCCCACTTGTACTCACCATCAAATTGGTATTGCCTGATTAATACTATGGTGCTCAGATGGTGGTAGTATGTTGACTAGGGATTTGGGGGGTGGGGGGTAGTGGCACATCCGAGAGATGTGCTGAGCACTAGGAAGGGGAGGGGCATGCTTGAAATGTATTGGGGGATGGGTATTAGAGGTCTCAATAGGGGGGATAGGAAATCCTCTAAAACTGATTTATGTGAATAGCTGTACAACTTGGTAAATTTACTAATAACCATTTAATTGTATACTTAAATGGAGTAAAGACATGATATGTAAATTACACTTCAATAAAGAAATAATTTAAAAATATATATCAAAAGTTTAAAAACATTTGTCATTCTACAGAAAAGCATAATGTAATACTTTGGAAACACAGAGCATGATATGAATTGCTTGAATTAAAAATTGGACAGAAGTTAAAATACTTGGTTGTGATTGCCTTTTTATTTTTTTCCTTTTTTTGGTGTCATTGAGATATAATTGGCAAAGTTGGATAAATTTAAGATATACAACTGGATAATTCGATATACGTATATATTGTACAATGATTGGCATATTCAAGTTAGTTAACATATCCATCAGCTCACATAGTTACCTTCTTGTGTGCTTGTGTGGGGATAACATTAAGATCTATTCTCTTTGCAAATTTCAAGTATACAAGGGCTCTATGGAAAGTATCCAGCCATTTCTAACACTATTTTTTACATTACATGGCTGGATATTGTCCAGATAGTTCTCATATAATACATTATTATTAACTGTAGTCACCATATGTACATTAAATACCCAGAACTTATTTATCTTATAAGTGAACTTTTATACCCTTTGACCAACATTTCTCCATTTCCCCCACTTCCCATCCCTGGCAACTGCCATTCTGCTCTCTATGATTCAACGTTTTTAGATTCCACAATCAGTGAGGTCATACAGCATTTGTCTTTCTGTGTCTGACTTCTCTCACTGAGTATAATGCCCTCAAGATTAATCTGTGTTGTCACAAATGGCAGAATTTCCTTCTTTTTTATGGCTGAATATTCCACTGTGTGTGCATATAAAATACATTATAATATATTGTTATACATATTAATATGTGATAATATTCCATTGTATTTCTTTATCTAGTCATCCATTAATGGACATTTAGGTTATATTCATGTCTAGGCTAGTGTGAATAATGCTGCAGTTAACCTTGGGGTGCAGATAACCCTTCAAGACACTGATTTTGTTTTCTTTGAATATATGAGGGCTGTCTGGAAAGTATCCAGCCCCGTAATATGAAAAATACTATTTAAAATGGCTGAATACTTTCCAAACAGCTCTCGTATACACAGTTGTGGGATTGCTGGATCCTCTGATAGTTTTATTTTTAAATTTTGGAGGACCCTCCATACTGTTTTCCATAATGACTGTACCAACTTACATCCCCACCAATAGTGCACAAGGATTCTCTTTTCTCACCCTCCTTGCCAACATTTTTATCTCATCATTTCTATAATAGCCATCCTAACAAGTGTGAGGTGATATCTCATTGTGGTTTTAATTTCTCTGGTAATTAGTGATGTTGAGCACATTTTCATCTACCTGTTGGCCATTCGTATGTCTTGTTTGGAGACTGTTTATATAGGTACCTTGCCTATTTTTTTAATTGTATTATATTTGGGCGTTTTTTTGATATTGAGATATATGAAGTTGTTATATGTTTTGAATATATAAGGGTCACTGTTATCAGGTAAATGACTCACAAATATTTTCTTCCATCATGTAGTTGCCTTTTCATCCTGTTTATTGTTTCCTTTGCTGTGCAGAAGCTTGTTAGTTTGTAGTAGTCACATCTGTTTATTTTTGCTTTTGTTGCTTGTGCTTTTGATGTTGTATTCAAAAAAAACATTGCCGAGACCAATGTCAAGGACGTTTTTTCTTGTTTTCTTCTAAGAGTTTTATTAGTTTGGGTCCTACCTTTATGTCTTTAACCCATTTCAAGTTAATTTTTTGAGTATAATAATTTCATGTTTTGCATATGGATATTCAGTTTTCCCAGCACCATTTGTGAAGAGACTACCCTTTACCCATAGTGCATTCTTGGCATCATTGTCAAATATTAGTATGTATGTTTGTTCATTTCTGGACTCACGATTCTGTTCCATTGGTTTCTGTGTGTGTTTTCATGCCAGTATCATATTGTTTTGGTCACTATTGCTTTGTAATACAGTTTGAAATCTGAGACGCCTTCAGCTTTGTTCTTCTTTCTAAAGATTTCTTTGGGCCAGGCCCGGGGTGGCTCATATCTGTAATCCTTTAGGAGGCTGAGGCAGGAGAATTGCTTGAGTCCAGGAGCTTGAGACCAACCTAAGCAACACAGTGAGACCTCATCTATAAAAAATAGAAAAATTTGTGAGGCAGGGTGGTGCCTGTAGTTCTGCATACTTGGGAGGCTGAGTCAGAAGGATGGGTGGAGCCTGGGAGTTTGAGTTTGCAGTGAGCTATTACGATGCCACTGTATTTTAGCCTGCCATCAGAATGACATCCTGTCTCAAAACATTTTTTTTTAAATTTAAGAAATTCAGTAAAATAAAAAATAAATGAGGATTGATTTGGCTATTTGGGGTCTTTTGTGATTCTCTACAAATTTTAGTTTGGTTTTTTGTGTATCTGTGAAAAATGGCCTTTAATTTTGATACGGATTGTACTGAATGTATAGATCACTTTTGGTAGTATGAACATTTTAACAATATTAAATCTTCTGACCCATGAACACAGGATATCTTTCCATTATTTGTGTCTTCTGCAGTTTTCTTTCATCAATGTCTTGTAATTTTCAATGTCTAAAGCCCTCCCTTTCTGGGTTAAATTTATTCTTAAGAATTTATTCTTTTGATGCTGCTGAAAATCTGATTGTTTGCTTAATTTTTCTTCAGATACTTTGTTGTTAGTGTATGGAAACACAACTGATGTTGTATGTTGATTTTGTGTCCTGCAACTTAACAGAATTCATTTACTTTTCCTAATAATTTTTTGGTAGGGTCTTTAGGGATTTTTATTAATATATATATAATACCATCTGATCTGGAAGTAGAGACAATTTTACTTCTTTCTTTCTGATTTGAATGCCTTTTATTTCTTTTTCTTGCCTAAATGATCTGGCTAGGACCTTCAGTACTGTGTTGAATAAAAGTGGTAAGAGTGAGTATCCTTGCTTTGTTCCTGGCCTTAGAAGAAACGCTTTCAGCTTTTTTATTATTATTATTATTTTCTTTTCTTTTTTCTGAATGTGTATATTTTCTATACCAATATACAGTCCTCCCTCAGTATCTTCAGGGGATTAGTTTCAGAGGCCCCCATAGATAGCAAAATCCGCAGATGCTCGAGCATCTAACTACATAAAGCAAACCTTGTCAGATCTTAATGACCCGCTTTCAGCTTTTGATTGTTGTGTATGTTGTTAACTGTGGGCTCGTCATATATGGCCTCTATTGTGTTGAGGTACACTCTATACCTAATTTGTTAAAATTTGTATCATAAAAGGATATTGGCTTTTTCGAATGCTTTTTCTGCATCTATTACAATTTTCATATAATTTTTGTCCTTTATTCTACTAATGTTGTATATCACATTTTTTGATTTACATATGTTGAAACCATCCTTGCATCCCAGGGATAAATCCCATTTGATCATGGTGAATGATCCTTTTACCATACTGTTGAATTTAGCTTGCTAGTATTTTGTTGACAAATTTTGCACCTATGTTCATCAGGGATATTGGTCTATAATTTTATTTTCTTGTACTGTTCTGAGCTGGCTTCGGTATCAGGGTAATTATACCCTCATAAAATGAGTTTGGAAGTGTTTCCTGCTTTTTTGTTTTGTTTTGTTTTGTTTTTTGGAGGGGAGGGAAGAGTTTGAGAAGTATTAGTATTAGTTCTTCATTAAATATTTAGTATAATTCACCAGTAAATCTATCTGGTCCTGGGTCTTTCTTTCATGGGATGTGTTTGATTACTGATTCAATATTCTTACTCATTAGTGCTCTGTTCAGATTATCTATTTATTCATAAGTCAGTCTTGGTAAATTGTATGTGTCTAGAAATTTATCCATTTCTTCTAGGTTATCCAATTTATTGTTATAAAATTGTTGATAGTGGTCTCATGAGCCTTTGTGATTTTTTGTTTGTTTGTTTGTTTGTTTTGAGACAGAGTCTCACTCTGTTGTCCGGACTAGAGTGCCATGGCATCAGCCTAGCTCACAGAAACCTCAGACTCCTGGGCTCAAGCGATCCTTCTGTCTCAGCCTCCTGAGTAGCTGGGACTACAGGCATGTGCAACCATGCCCGGCTAATTTTTTCTATATATTTTAGTTGGCCAATTAATTTCTTTCTATCTTTGGTACAGATAGGGTCTCACTCTTGCTCAGGCTGGTTGTGAACTCCTGCTTTGGCCTCCCAGAGTGTTAGGATTACAAGTGTGAGCCACCCCGCCTGACCAGCCTTTGTATTTTTATGGTATCAATTGTAATGTTTGCTTTTTCATTTATTTTTAAGTTTATTTATTTGAGTACTGGCTCTTTCTTTCCCTTGGTTATAGCTAAATATTTGTCAATTATGTTTATCTATTCAAAGAACCAACTCTGAGTTTTGTTCATCTTTTCTATTGTTTTTCTATATCCTATTTATCTCTGCTTTAATGTTTATTATTTCCTTCTTTCTGTTTAATTTTGGGCTTAGTTTGTTTTCTTTCTAGGTGTAAAGCTAGATTCTTTGAGATCTTTCCTTTTCCCAAATGCAGGTGTTTATAAAGTCCCCTACTATTATTCTATTGCTGTTTATTTCTCCTTTCAGTTCTGTTAGCATTTTCTTTATATATTTAGGTGCTTCAGCTGCATGTATAAATACTTGTAATTGTTACATCCTCTTGATGAACCTATCTCTTTTTCTACATATAATGACATTTTTGGCTCTTGTGACAATTTTTGACTTAATATATATTTTGTTTGTTGTAAATATAAACAAATATAGTCACCCCTGCTTTCTTTTGGTTACTTTTTACATGGGATATCTTTCCATTTATTCCTTTTCAGGCTTCATGTGTTCTTAAAGCCAAAGCGAATCTCTTGTATGCAGCAAATTGTTGGATATTGGTTTTTTAAATTATTTTCTGACTATTTTGAAGTTCCTTTTTTTGTTCTTTTTTTTAGCTTCCTTTGTGATTTGATGGCTTTATGTGGTGGCATCCTTTGATTTTTCATAATCTTTTGTTTATCTACTACAGATTTTTCCTTTCTGATTTCCGTGAAGTTATAAAAAAATCTACTAGTTATGCCATCCTATTTTAAGCTAACAACTTTGTATACAAAACTCTATACTTTTACTTCTCTCCCATTTTAACTTATTGATGTTAAAGTTTCCATCTTTTTAAATATTATGTACCTAATAACAAAATACCAAAGTTATACTCATTTTTAATTTTTTTTCGGTTTTTTATAACAGAATGTAAAGTGATTTATGCGCAATTATTACAATATTAGAGAATTCTGAATTTGACTGTATATTTACTTTACTGGTGACTTTTCTATATTCATATATTGTTATGTTCTTAATTAGTGTCTTCTCATTTCTGCTTGAACAACTCCCTTTAGTATTTCTTGTAAGACAGGTCTAGTGGTAATGAAATCCTCAGCTTTTGTTTGTTTAGAAAAGTCTTTATCTCTCCTTCATTGCTGAAGGACGGTTTTGCCAGGTATAATATTCTTGGTTGTCAGTTTTTCTCTTTCAGTATTTTGAATATAACATCTCAATCTCCTCTGGCCTGCAAGGATTCTGCTGAGAAATCTATATGGGGACTCTCTCTCTCTTTATTTTCCCCCATGTTCTCTCTTTTAATTTTGCTCACTAGAGGATAGTGTTAACACAGCCCCTGTTATTCCCAGGGCAGAAAGGATTTTTTGCAGATCTAGAAAAAATAATTCTATGGTTCATATGGAACCAGAGAAGACCACATATAGCAAAAGCAATCTTAAGCAAAAAGAATAAATTGGGAGGCATCAATTTACCAGACTTCAAGTTATGCTACAAGGCTATGGGGGCTCTCTTATATATGATGAGTTACTCTTTTCTTGCTGCTTTGAAAATTCTGTCTTTTTTTTAATCTTTTGACCGTATAATTATAATTTTTTTAATTAATCCACTGGAGTACTTATATATTAATATGAGATATATTAACACTCTGTCATACGTGTTACAAATGTTTTTCTATATTACCTTTGATATCTTTATTGTTTTTTAAACATTTAAATCAATTAAGAGAAATCTTCCTCTAGCTATTTTCTTCTCATATTTTTCTTCTCTGACTGAGATATTGTTCTATCATAGAAATATTTACATTATTTTATACAGTTTTGATGGAGTTTCAGGTTGCAAGTGCACCACACTTACATAATAATTTCAGATGAATTATTTTAAATTATGATGTTTTTCTTCTAGTTGGGGGTCCTTTGTGTGTATCTCTATTTATTTAAATTTGATTTTATTATTCCAATAAGATTTTATAGTTTCCTTCATATAGGTCCCATACCTTTCAGATGTTTATAAATACATGCATATATGTTTGCTATTGTGCCTGAGATATTTTTTTCAACTTATGTTGTTTCAAATGAAAACTATAAGTTTCTAGTTCTTATGGATTTTATTAGGTATCTAGAGTTTCTTTTTCTTTTTCTTCTTTTTTGTTTTTTTGTTTTTTTTTTGAGACCGAGTCTCACACTGTTGCCTGGGCTAGAGTGCCATTTCATCAGCCTAGCTCACAGCAACCTCAAACTCCTGGGCTCAAGTGATCCTCTTGCCTCAGCCTCCTGTGTAGCTGAGACTACAGGCATGTGCCACCATGCCTGGCTAATTTTTCCTATATATTTTTAGTTGTCCAATTAATTTCTTTCTATTTTTAGTAGAGACGGGGTCTCGCTCTTGCTCAGGCTGGTTTCAAACTCTTGACTTTGAGTGATCTTCCTGCCTCGGCCTCCCAGATTGCTAGGATTACAGGCATGAGCCACTGCGCCCGGCCTAGTTATCTAGAGTTTCTATGTATATAATCATATAATATATAATGTTATGTACTATTTTAACATTTATACCAATTTCATTTTGATATCCTATTGCATTAGCTAAAGTGACATATATATATTTATATGAAACTTTAGGTATATATATCTATATTATGGTGGTAGTGGCAAACATTCCTGTATTTTTCTATTTCAATAATTTTATCTTTTTAATGTTTATTATAACATTTCCCAGTTTTAGAGACTTTATATCATGTTAGCTTTTATTTGATATAGAATTTTTATAAAATAAGCTGCTAAGATTTATTAAATTCCCTTTTAAAATCACTTGTGGGTATATTCACTTTTTATCCTTTTATTTACTGATGTAAAATTCGAGAGAGATTTCCTAATGTTGAACCATCTTTGCTTTACTCATTTCTCAGCACTTTTCTCTTTTGTCTTATGTTTTTAAATAATCTGTAGCTGCAAGTTTTATTTTGCCTTTGACATGACAAAATGAGCTCTGTTTTGTTTTCTAAAATCTCTAAGTAACTTATTTTCTTTAACATGTAGTGTCCTTTTTTTTAATTTTATTTTGGGATATTATGGGGGTATAAACATTTTGGTTACGTGTTATGACTTTGCCACATCCAAACAATGATTTGAGGTGTGCTCTTCCCCCCCCACCAATGCTACTCACCATCAAATTGGCCCTGACTGATTAACACTAAGGTGCTCAACATGCAGTGTCCTTGTCTTCAATAGATTGTAACTTATTGAGATTTCTTTTGTTATCAAGATTATGCTCAGTATTGATATGTATTTCAAAGATATTTAGAAAAAAATGTGTTCTCTGTTTTTAAGTTGCAATATTAAATAATAAATCATTTTAAATTATCCATACCCTATATATTTTTCATACATAAAGAGATGAAAACTAGGGGTGAATTCTTTTCCAATGTTCACAAAACATTTATCCCATTACCTGTTTATTGAATTTTGATTTGGCATTGATGGGAACATGCTTGCTTTGTTTATTGTTTGCAGTTGCATTCCTTAACTTTCATATCTTTGATTCAACAAATTTTGTGTTACTTGGTCTTAGTTGTGTTTTAGCTGGATTTTATGCCTTTCAATATCATCATTTTTTAATATACATATAGTGTTATAACTAATCATTTATAACTTTTTAAAATTTTATGTTTTATAACTTATTGTTTCTTTTATCGCTCTAAAAATGCAAACTATGTTATGTGCTTTTTATTTTTATTTCTCAGTGTTTTATAAGGCTTCAACAGGTCTGAATTTACTCAACTAGTTGTTACTTTCCACTTTTCAAATTCATTCCTTATTCTATATTTCTGTAATTGTCATAGATTGGAAACCATATTGTTCAAGCATATTGTTTTCATGCTTGAAACAAATACCTTAACTCACATTTCCCTTCACCAGCTAACTCGATATTGTGACTTTGTTTATAAAATTTGAAGCTTTACATTCAAATAGTTACTATTGGAAATTCTTTTTCTATTCCTACAATATCTCTATTTCTGCTATAGTAACATTTTTGCTCTTTTTAAAATATTGCTTTTTCTAATATTGGAGTACTTCCTCAAATGTCTGTTGATTTGTGTATCTATTCCTACTTAAGAGGAAGCTTTGCAAATAAATCAAGGTGATTTAACAACTAAAAGAATAAAAATGAAAAGTCATATGAATATCTCAGTAGATACACTTGATAAAATTCAACTCCTATTTATGATCAAATTCTAAACAAATTAGGAATAAGTAAGAACTCCTTTGGTCTATTTCAAAATATATATTTCTGTATATATAATGTATGTGTGTGTAGACATATACATAAAATATCATATTTAATGGTGATACTCAATGCTTTTTTCCTAAAATTGGAAATAAGGCAAGAAAGACCATTCTCACCATGTCAGCTTGGATTTAAACTCCTAATCAGTGCAATCAGACAAGACAAATGAAATAATTGTCAGAAAAGAATCAGTAGAAGAGTCTTTATTTGCTGATGGCAGAATTATTTTCTATAAAATTCCAAGAAAAACTCGAAATACTTTACTATAAGTAATACACATATTTAGCAATGTTATAGATGAATGGTTAATATTTTTCAAACCAATTCTGTTGCCATATAACACTAATAAGCAATTTAGAAATCAATACTACTTAAAGTAGCATCAAAAAGAATAAAATAATTAGGAATGCATTTAATAAATTCATCACATATACTGAAAACTATAAATAGTCCTAGGCAAAATTAACTAAAACTAAATAAGTCAAAAGATATACAGTGTTAACAGATTGGAAGCTCAATATTTTTAAGATATAAGTTCTTCCAAATTTATCTGTAAGTTCAGTGCAAATCCTATCAAAATCCAAAAGGCTTTTCTTGTAGACATTGGCAAATTGATCTAAAAAGATACATGTAAAACCAAAGAACCTATAAAATCCAAAATAATCTTTCCTTATTGACTTCAAGATTTTCTTTGAGCTCTACTTTTCAAGCTAAAATGATGTCAGCATATGGGTAGACAAATAGGTCAATGATGCAACATGAAAAGCCCAGAAATATATTCATGTTTATATTATAAATTGCTTTTTGACAGCAATGTTTGCCCTGAGAGGCTGCCTGGCTGCATGTAGTCAGAATATGGGTTGACAGACAGGGGATGGACTATTCTGTTCTTCATTTTTCAAATAACACATCAATTTTCAGCCCTGTATTTTCCTCTCAATCTCCACTGCCTCTTCACAGTTCTATAGGGCACACCAATTAATTTGCTGATCTCTGGGAGGATCCTTCACCTACAATAGCAAGTCTCTCCTCTGGTTGAAATTTTTCATGTACTCATTGTTCTCTACCATTCTCTTTGACATTGTGATTCTAATTCCTAGGTTAGCACTTTAGTGGAGTCTTTAAAAAGGGGAAGATATGCTTCTCCCTAATCTACAATCTTTAGCTAGAAACATTTTTTACAGGAATTAAAAAACAATAATGTGGGGGAGGGGAGCAAAAAAATTTAAATACAAAAAGAAATAAAAAACAATAAGTGGTATTATTATTCCCTGCTGCATTTTGGGTACTGGCTTGACAAAGACAGTAACTCTCTCTGGCTTGACAAAGAAAACTTGTGAGTTGTCATAGCATTTAGGAATACAGAGATGTTGATTATAATATTATCATAGCAATAAAATAATCAAAGAAGTGCCAGAATTACAGACTCAAGTATAACATTAATTTCACAAGAAACAACAGCAATTTCTCAAAATAAGATACTGAACCATATTCACTATATATAACAATAGCACAAACAAATATATGTTAACACAAAGGAGAACTGGATGTCCCAGGATATGTTATTGATATATTCATGAAATTCTGAATTTATACCTAATCATTTCATTGTCATTATTACACCACATAATATTTATGAATTAATTTTATGATTTAGGGTGATGTTTCTCCCTTAACAGCTTGTTTTTATCTTTCTGATATTGTTTTTATATTTCAGACATTTATTTTTCTTTGTTGTTAATTAAGATGCATTTTCAAGGTTGGAATTTATTTTTATACCATTGTTTTTCCTTTCTGTACAGATGATCTGCTTACTCCATCTTGATTTCATAGGAATTTACATTTTTTTAATTAAAAAAATTCTAGTTATGTTTAGGTGAAGATATCTTTACAATGGCTTGATCAGATGAACCGGAACTTTTCAGTCTTATATATTAGTCTTTCATAATCTACATTCTTTCTTCTACTATGTCTTTGTTTGTTGATTCATTCCACTTACTCTGGCCTCTACTCAGGACCACCTATTTTATACATGTTGGTTCTTCATAGCCTATCATTCATATATAAAATTTTACATCCTCCACAAACATATCAGAATTCTCATGACTGTTTTCATGTGGTATCCTTTTTTCCTAGGATGTCCACAGAAGACCAGAACACAGACAGCAGTCTTAACTATGACCATATATTCAGTTACTTCAAAAGATTGAAGATGAAGATTTCACATGCAATACAAAAGCCATTTCCATTCCTTCATCTCCTCCGTGACAATGAATTCATTACAGATAAAAAGTTTGAAGTAAGTAAAGTTTATAATGTCACAATCTGGTAAACCAGTTCCAAAGTGAATTGGGCTTTGATATCCTAGACCCAAACTTTGGGGTACAAGTAGCTGAATGAGGGGTCTTCTATGAATGGGGAACATTTTCAAGTATTTCTGTAAGTGCTCCTATAAGGCAGAAGGGGAGGGGAGAATCAGAAATCAGCAAAGATGATCCTGCTTCTAACTGAAAGAATGGTGTCCATGGCACCCTCTGGTGTAAGGGTGAATGGCACTGGAAACAAGGTGGGTTGGAAATAGACATACTCCATAAATGTACAGTGTTTTGTAGGGAAACATACAATATAGCATAAGCTTAAAATTCAAAATAATTTTAATGAATTGATGCCTAATTTTAATAAATTGATTTACTGAAACAATAATTAGCATGACATTTTATTTCAATTAGTATCAATTTAAAATATATAGATTTAAGAACATTAAAACCCACAGGAATTCGTGTCTGGTTAGGACAAATTTGGGAGTAGATGTTTGCTACTTTTTCTCCAACATCTTTCAGGTTTTTTCTTCTTTCCTTCTTTAATCTTTTTAATTTGGGTAATTTCACCCATAGGTACCGTTGGAGAAACGGAACTCCAAGTATTCTCTTTGCATTTAAGTATGCCTTCTCTATGGCCAAGTTCACAGCAAGAGGAGAGTGGTCATCTGGTTTGTCTGAGACTTTCAGGCCAAGTCATTTCTTGGGAAAGGGCAGAGAGTGTCCATCACACAGAACAGCCACTCATCACCTGCTAAGTCATTCCTAAAACATCTTGGCCCGGCCCTTAAAGGGTTACACATCTTTTAACTTTAACCCACTTTTATTCTTCAAAATTGCTCCTTTTTACGTCTCATAAATGATGGTGAAGAGATCAGACTCGTCAATGGGTAATTTTAAGGAAGAAGGCTTTACTTGTTTCTTTTAGTAGTTGTTTGAATGTTAAAAAATTATAAAACTTAATATAAGAAAATATGTAGGGAAATCAGAATACATTAATCATAAAATTACTTTCCAATGGTTGTTGAAATCTGTATTTATATTTTTTCCATTCAATATTTTTTAAGGATTGTGAAGAATCTTGTAGAAACCTTGTCCCTGTAAAAAGAGTGGTGTACCTTGTTCTTGAGGAGCTGGAGAAGAAATTTAACATAGAAGTTCTGAAGATATTGTTCACCGATGACAACATGAAGGAATACCCTGATTTAATTCCCATTTATCAAACCTTCTTAAAGGGTACTTGGGTTTATTACCTACCTTTTGAGGTCCAGGGCCAATTTTTTTCAATAAGCATATATTGATCTTCTACCATGTGCCACACACTATGCTGACCAATGGTGATATAATAGTTAGCAAAATGCACATGTCATGAGCCTTCTTGAAGCTTATGATACAGCAACCACCTGGAGGTCTGCTTAAGTGGACATTTATACTCATATGACAATGAGAGCCAAGTTGGTATCAGGTTTACTTAGAAGAAGGTAGAATAAGCAACACAGAATCCCAACAGGGCAGCAGCAGTTGCTTCTCTTCAGCAGGAACCCTTACAGTGGTGTACACACCACTCCATCTAGTTGACTGCTACCTGCTTTGAATGACAGCTTAGCTGTGCTTGCAGGATCCACCTTGGCCTAGTATCACATGCCCATGGGAGTCAATATCTCTTATAACAACTCCATAGTCACAGCTTTGAGGGACCCCACAATGAATAAGCTGTGTTACAAGAGTTGCCACATAGAAGGAAAGCTGAAGTTACCACTTCACACCAGACATTTGTAGTTCATATTTAGTCTTTCCCAATCTGCCAGTCATGGCTGTTTTCTAAGCTTAGTGTTTGCCTAGTAATACAGCAAAAAGGCCACCATTTCCAAAGTAACAAACAAGGAAGTTAACTCTCGGTCAACTGTGCCTTTAATAAAGGTAAATTTACCCTTTATCCATAAGGGGTGAAGAAAACATTAACCAAATAATCACAAAACGGGTTGCTCTGCAGGGATTATTTTCGGTGCTCTACAAAACAACTATTTCATTCTAGACTTTTTCCTGAGAAGACATATTTTACTGTATTATTGGGACACAGTAAAGAGGATGCCCTCCATTTGTTTTACTTGCCCAGAATACTTTTTATTCTAACACAGTTTGGTCTCAACCAAGTTCTCCAAATAAGGCTAGAGACATCACAAGAAAGGTGGGTACATTCCCTGAGCAGGGTGGATGCTGTGGGAAGAGGAATATAAGTGTGAGAGCATGTCTGCAAATGGAACAAATTAGATTTGGCCAAATCCAAGAGTGCAAAGCAATGTAAGAGCTTATTGAACAGAAATAATTTGGAGAAAAATTTTGAAGGGTCTGGCAATTAAAGCTAAGGAATTTGAAATTTATTTAAGAGGCTATAAAGAAATAGTATAGGTTTATAAGCAATGAAAAAATTTTAAGCAGGTATATATGTCCCGTTGATTTATATCAATAGTAACCTTATCTAATGAAGAATAAAATTGTTTCTATAGCAAATCATTTGAATCAGAAAAGGAAATTAAAGAAATCCAAATATTGGGGTACAAATTTCAAGTCAATATTGTATCTGAAACCAGGACGTCCCCACGCTCTGGATGCCATGGGAATGATGTTACCCTACTCCTCATATCTTAGATGCTCTGATCCTCTCCATGGACTATGGGGACCACCCCCTCCCTGAGCTCTGAGCGACTCCTTGTTCCTGCGATACACAGGCAGAGAGGCTCACGCTGACCAGGGCACTGTCCACCACCTTGCTCAGCACAGTCGCCCAGTTGTGCTCAGGGAGACACTGCCTCCTCCTGGACCCTGAAGTCCATGCGAGCTGCCCCCATGTCCTCTGTTATGTTTCTTTGGGAATCGCTCCTCCTCCCAGACCCAATTAAGCCAAAACCACCATCTTTTGTAACCCCATTACTAAAGCTGTTGGGTTTTATATTTTATCATCAGCTCTCTAGGACCCAAGACATTCTCCCCAAGAAATCCCCATTTCTTCCTTAGTTTGAATAGTTCAGAACACACATTTCACTTTTATTAGTTATTTTGAAATGTGCTTTTCCTGCCATCTGAATATTGTTTTGCGAGTAACATGGCTCACAAAGATTTTCCTTCGCCTTTAGCCTTAAATCTTGAGTATCTCTTTTCTGTGTGGGAAACAAAGTCTTTCTGGATGGTGTCTTCTCATTTCTGTCCAGGGGATGGTGGGAGAACATTAAGTCATGTGAGACCCACTGAGCTCTGAGTGACCCAAAGGGTTGAAAATTCCTAAAGATACAATTTCTAGATGTTGTCCCTGATCTCCACTGGAGGTAACTAATTTCCTTCTCTCTCCCACTGACTCTATCTCTGGCTCTTCAGTGCTCCCAGACAAATGGTATTTACAAGAAACTGATGAAGAAGGGAGAGAGGAGGGGCCCAGGAGCCAACTAAGCCTTGAACAAGGTAATAACAACAGGATAGAACGTTCCCAGCTGCTAAGAGGAAAAGGAGACCAAGGTGCTGGGTTGAGATTGTAAATCAGGGAAGAATGAGGAAGGACCATGGGGACAGCAGGGAGGGGAGTCTGTCTGAGTTCCCACCCAGGTGTGGGGTCCTGGAGGAGCAGCCATCACAAGACACTGCTGGCCCAATAACCAGGATGAAGGGACTGGAGTGAGTCCTCTCAGCCAGGGGTGTGGCTGACCTCGTCAATCTGACAGTTCCCCATGGGCTCTGC